>VWYI01004048.1:237-12196 GCA_013399455.1 Anthoscopus minutus | reverse complement strand
TTTACTGCCAAGGTAGCAGAATGAATGACATCAAAACAGTTCATGATATCTGGACACTTCATTTAAAATAGCTTTAGAAATTGTCTAAAATTGGGCATTTAGCTTATTTTTGTTATTAAACTTGAGCTTTTTTCCCTTGTAGGTGACACTTTCATAGAATTAATGGTAGAAAAGGAAGAAAAAATAATTGGATCATAGGTAAAAGCTAGGTGAGGGTAGAAGATAACTCTAAAAAAAAAGTCAATCAATGTCTTTACAAATGAGACAGAGTAAATTTAAGCAGCAATAACGCAGTTACCTGAGAAATTCACAGTTCTTAATGAAATAGAAAAAAAAAAGTTTATTCCTTAACTTTAAAAATAGGAAATATTTTGCCTAGGTCATTCTTGTTATTGTTGATACAACAAAGTTTCCCACAACACCATCACTGGTCCACAGATATTATCCAATCCTGCAATCATGGTCATCAGTGCAAGAGCTTAAACTGGCACTGCAGTGGGAGCAGCCAGAAAGTCAGAAATAAACCCCAATGAAACACAGACACTCTTGAGCATTCATTAAGTGCTGTAGTTTTCCAGAGGTCTCTCAAATTAGTTGAAGTGATTTTTTTGGCCATGGATCTTTTCTTCCTGTCCACCATCATGCAGTGTCCCCCCTCAACCCTCACAAATGTATCCCTCTTTTACTTTGGCCAAGAAAAGCATTTTTGGGCCTCAAAATGAAACTGTTTTTTGCCTCTGAGCTGGAGAGGACCCGGCCACCATCAGCATCTGAAGTCCCCACAGCACTGTGGACTATTATAGGCAACTTTAACTTTAATAATCTTACACAGAACAGCAAATACGACTTTGTTTGGGGTCTTGTTTTCTTTTTTTTTTTTTCCCCACAGCAGGGTGGTTAATGTACACTTTAAAGGAATTTTTTGCTGGTTTTATATTTGAGAAAATAAAGAGAGTTTTGACCAATGTCTGTCTGTGTCTCTGCAGAGAGCAGAGAATGTGGTTGCATGACTTAGTGGAACACGAACTCTGCTTTTACCCTTCAAAATCAAGTCTTTCCAAGCTTTCCTTTTATGTTTTTCTTATTAGTTTTATTGTTTTAATAGAAGAATTGAAAGGGGTAATAAAAGTAACTACCCTGTGATATTTCACATTTGTTCTACTACTTTAAAATTCAGTTGATGAGGCACTACTGAAACTTGTCCAGTCACTTGGCTTGGACCTCAGATGCATAAAATTTAATTTTAAGTTTTTTGTCTACCACTGAGGGTTTTTTTCACAGCCAGGCATACTTTGGGTTTAGTATCTCAATAAACAAGATGCATTTCAAATTAGTCTCATCATTTTTTTACAGTGTGGGAGAAACAGAGCGGGGAGGCCTCGTTTAAGTTTGATGTAATGTTTTGACTCAACACAAAACATTTTTTGTTGTTTTGCCAAAAAAAAAAAGTAAAATCATATTCAGCTGTGAGTCAAGGCCAGCCAGAACCTCCCAACTATTTTTTTCTGGCTGTTACACTGAAAAAAATTCATTAATCACTCAGAGGTATGTTGCTATACCACAGGATGAGTGGCCATTTGTTTTTGTGCTTTTTTTGGGTACAGTGGGAGAGTTCATTGCTCCTCCATGTAATTTTCTCTCTTTTTTGTTTGTTTGTTTTTGTTTATGTGAGCTCCTTTTCAGTCCATTTAGTATCGCTGTTATTCATACTCACCCAAACCAGAGGTGTCAGGATCACTGTCAAAAGAGTTTTTCTGCATCCTGCCCTTCATTCCTTATCAACCTCAATTAACAAAGGAAATGTTGCTCAAGGTATTTGCAGTTGTAGTTCAGGGCTCCTGCTTTTCTGTGCTTGACACTCAAATGTTTAACCCAGATCCTCAACCACTCCTGAGAATTTCTGAAATTTTACAGTGTTGCAGAAATCACACTTAAAAACCTCAATATTTTTTCCAAAATTAATTTTCTGGCCTCAGAGCAGCACTGGTCATTTCCACGGGGGGTGAAGTGATTTCAACTCCATAGTTCTAGGATTTTTTGCCTGTTTTTCACAGGTGCAACAGCTGATAATGAATGTGGAAAATCACATCTGATGAATTTTGCATCATCTCCATAAAAGATGAAGGCAGAAAATGAAGTAATGAACCCGTATGTTTGGGTTAGCAAACTTGAAAGAGCTGAGTCACGTTCTGATTTCTGGTGTGATAGTATGAAGCAAAAGAGGTCACACAGGCTTAAAAACAGCATCATGAATTTTGTAGCAGATCAAATTCACAATTCTTTGTGGCGAAGTTAGGGAGAATTCAGACTTAATTCACCATCTCCCCACAGCTTCAAGCTGAATGT
The DNA here is from genome assembly GCA_013399455.1 of Anthoscopus minutus. Lineage (NCBI taxonomy): Eukaryota > Metazoa > Chordata > Aves > Passeriformes > Paridae > Anthoscopus > Anthoscopus minutus. The sequence continues at coordinate 9,850 of VWYI01004048.1, read as the reverse complement.
CCTACCTCAATTAGAAATAGACAGTAATGATTTCAATGGATAACCATGCAATTTGTTAAAGTACTGTGACCTTGTTAACCTTTACGTTCATTTAGATTGCACTCATTTTCTTGAAAGATTTTCCTTGCCTTTTCTGACCTGATTTCATGTTCTGGGATCTGATGCAAGAATTAGATATCCCAAAAATCAGAAATCAAACAAAACCTGAGGAAGAAGTAACCTTTCCCACCTGTAAGTCTCAATTAAGAGCTGCTGTATCTCCCAGTGAGGTCAGCCGAGGGATGAGTTCTAAAAACTTTATAATTGTCATAGCTTGCTTTCTTTTTTGACTAATCTAGAGACTGAACATTGTGATTGATTAAAAAGTGAAATGCAAAGAATTAAGAGCTTGATGGAATTAATACTCTCTGCAATTACTGAGTGAAGAAAAAACAAAATGAAACTTTTTAAAAGGCAGAAATTTGGATTGGGTAAAAACATCTAAGGCATCCACTCCTTTAGATGATCATCCAATTAGCTTTCTGTGGATTTTTGGCCTGGTTTTTGTTTATTTGTATGTTTTTGCTTTGTTTGCTTTTGGTTTTTGTTTGTTTGTTTGGGTGTTTTAGTATTGGTTTGGGGCTTTTATTATTGGTTTGGGATTTTTGGTTGGTTGGTTGGTTCACTGACACGGGTTCTTTGTTACCAACTTTTGACTTTCCAGAAAACATCTCCACATGCATGTGTGCTTTCCACTCCACTCCATGACTTTTCTGGATAACTATTTCCTTGTTCTTTTCCTGATCCTTACGCTTGCATTTATCATTCCCTCCTATTTCCCAGGCTTTAGTTTCCTGCAGGGTGGTTGCTTTGTTGTCTAATGAAACATTTCTGGATTGTAATAGAAGATTTATGGATCTGTCATAGAAGAAAAAACCCTGTGGGCCACTTAGGATGCAGGGGCAGGTTTTTAGTGGGATGGATATGTAGTGACTCTCACTTTAGGGGCCTGCAAACACCAACTCCTACCCCTGAAGAGTGGAAAAAAAGCCCATGAGACAGAGCTGAAGCCTTTTAGATGTGAAGCATTGTTCCCTGTCTCTTTTTAGCTTTTCACATTCTGGTTTCCCAGCACCATTTCTCTGCAGTGTCCACACATATTGCAGTGAGTTTTGCTCAGACCAACAAGGGATTTTAAAAACTCTGGCTTTGACACATAGACACAACTTGTCCTCTTGTGAGGACCTCTTGTCACTTTCCAGATGTTACCCATGCCTTTTTCCCTTTTTGGGAGAATCAGATTAGTTACCACCTCTTACATGATCCCATCACTTGCTGGATGGTGCTTGCCCTCCCAGTCTCATGTCTTCCTCACTGCTGTGAGTATCAAATGTCCCCTGTCCCCACCCCTGTCTGCACTTTGGTCATCCTCAAACCATCAGGATCTCTGTCCCCTATCCTCTTTTGGCTAAGGCTGGTGGGCAAGAGGGCACATCTGTGACTGGGATCCTTTCAGGACAAGCACTGCAGCAAAAGGAAATGCTGCCTCTTAAATGTCCCCTCCTGTCCTCCTTCCTGTGCCACTCAGTTGATGGTGGGAAAAGTGGAGGGGGGTGAAAGCTTCCAGCTCAATCTCCAGCATCAGGATGTGAAAAATAAAAACAGGCTTGGCAAATCATTGCAGTTCATTTTTTTCCCAGGTGAGGCTGAAATCCTTGAGATTTCAAGGATTGAAGATGTCAAGACTTGTTGCCATCACATGATTTACAGTTTCAGGAAAAAAAGCAAAACCAAAACAGCCTTCCTGTGGAGCTCCTGAGAGGTGGCAAGGTTGTTTCTGCTGTTCCTCCACACTTTGCCCAGGAAAAGCAAACATATTCACCAGCTTGCTTTAGCTGTAGCAAGGAAGACAAGATCAGTCATCCTGGTGTGTGTTTTGCCATTTTGTAGCTCAGATTAAATTCTTCAAATGTAGTTTTCCCAGCTAAAGATATGCCATGGTGTCCACACATCAGATAGACACGGTGATATGAGGCTCTCCCCCACCATAAACAGTCTCTAGAACCCAGGAAGGGTGCAAGAAGAGAAGATTTTATCATCAAACCCTACCAATTGCATAAACAGAAGGCTTCATTTGATGTTGTTTTAAACCCATTTCTTTTCCAGAGCAATTGTTTCTGAGCAAAATAAAACCAAACCCAAAAGAGAGTCCAGAAGCAAAAAAAAAAAGAAAAAAAAGAGAAAAAAGGAAAGGAGAAGACGAAGAAGAAAAAGAAGAAGAAGAAGAAGAAAAAGATGAAGAAGAAGAAGAAAAAGATGAAGAAGAAGAAGAAGAAGAAGAAGAAGAGGAGGAGGAAGAAGAGGAAGAAGAAAAAGAGGAAGAAGGAGAAGGAGAAGGAGAAGGAGAAGGAGAAGGAGAAGGAGAAGGAGAAGGAGAAGGAGAAGGAGAAGGAGAAGAGGAAAAAAAAGCAAAAGTGGAAGAAGGAGAAACATTATCTCACTTAGTTTTGAGTCAGACTCTCCAGAGTCCTTGGGGAGCAGAAGAGCAAACAAGACTATGTTCAGAATGTTCCTTTTCATGAGCTGGGCTCAAACAAATGCACCAGAGCATATAAAAACACACTCAAAACAAATCCAAAAGCAAACCAAACCCCTGAAAGCCAGGACACTGACTGGGGCTACAAGGGAGCCAGAAAAAAGCAGAAGATATTCTGGGATAGAGGACACCCTTGCTATGCCATGGAGACCAGGAGGAGAAAAACTTTGACCCTTGCCACTGGATTAATGTTGAAAACCTCAAGAAAACAATTTTCCCTTTCAATTTCTGGGGCTGACTAAAAACTATTTTTCTTTGTGCAGGGAAAGCTAACCAGGCATGTTCCCTGTTTGGATGCTTCAGTGTTTCATGCAAAGGACTTGCAGTCAGCTTGTTCAGCTCTCGCCCATCTCTGGAGAGTTTTCTAGGTCATGTTGCAAGTCGATGTGAAATGGTAGTGGAAGTTTCAGAGGGGCTGAAAGAGCTGTTTTTGACTTGCACCAGCTAAGGATATTTCATGGCTCAACAGGAAGGAAGAAGGTGTGGGGTATGATGCTCACAGTTTAGTCTCCACAGTCATAGCAGTTGCAGTAAATCTTTAAGTGGCTTCCCTTCCACCACTTAATCCGCTTTCATTTAATTTTATGAAATATCAGTAAGTAATAATTAATTTTAAGAGGTGTTTTGCTTTCCTCAGGATCATGGCATGCATGCAAATGCAGAAAATGGACCGCAACAGCCCTCCTGAATGCAACGTGGTTTGTTATGGAAAAACAATTAACAAGAAGCAATGAAATCCGATTTCTTTAATCTGTGCTCTGATGAAAGCTTCCCTGATGTGTACTTGTCTTTCTGGAAGCACTCAGGGCTGCCACTAATCCTTTGCATTCTTTAGAGAATGCTCATTGATTTAACTGCCATCAAATGTAATTATGTTGTCCACAGGTATGTTTGCCATGCACTTACACTGACGTACCTTCGAGGCCATTGAGTAATTTCTCCTGAACATAGAAGGATAAGAAGGGATCATTTAAAGCTGTGTTTCTGCAGCCTCCTAGCTGCCTTTGACCTCACTTTCTGTAGTGCAGGTTTTGTAATCACATGGAGGCAGGTCAAAACAAACCACTCTTCAGACACCTTGTAGGCCCCACATTTAAATTTAAAAATAAACACAATTGCAGTGAGGCGCTGAGGATTTGAAATTTTAATCTTAATTCTGCTTAATTAGACCAAAACTAGATGTTGGTAATGTGTATCTGCCATCTAGTTTGCTCATGGGTGTCAGAACAGAATGAATTAAAGTACCATGGAATGGTTTGCTTTGGAAGCAACATTAAAGATCCTCCTTTGCCATGGGCAGGGCCACCTTCCACTAGACTAGGCTGATCAGGGCCCCATCCAAAATGGCCTGGAACACTTCCAGGGATGGAAGATTAACTTCTCTGGGCAATCTGTTCCAGTGCCTCACCACCCTCACAGTAAAGAAACTCTTCCTAACATCTAATCTAAACCTCCTCTCTTTTGGTTTAAAGCCATTTTGCCTTATCCTGATAGCACTACCTGCCTGGTAAAATGTCCCTCTCCTCTTTATGAGGCCTCTTCATGAACTGGAAAGCTGCAATGAGGTCTCCCTGAAGCCTTCTGTTCTCCAGGATGAACCCCAATAGGCTCAGCCTGTTCTCATGGAAGAGGGGCTCCAGCTCTTTGGCTCATGTCCACCTTTACATGCAGCAGGAGAACCCCCAGATCCTTCTCCACAGGGCTGCTCTCAGTGAATTCTTCTCCCTGTNCCATCTAGTTTGCTCATGGGTGTCAGAACAGAATGAATTAAAGTACCATGGAATGGTTTGCTTTGGAAGCAACATTAAAGATCCTCCTTTGCCATGGGCAGGGCCACCTTCCACTAGACTAGGCTGATCAGGGCCCCATCCAAAATGGCCTGGAACACTTCCAGGGATGGAAGATTAACTTCTCTGGGCAATCTGTTCCAGTGCCTCACCACCCTCACAGTAAAGAAACTCTTCCTAACATCTAATCTAAACCTCCTCTCTTTTGGTTTAAAGCCATTTTGCCTTATCCTGATAGCACTACCTGCCTGGTAAAATGTCCCTCTCCTCTTTATGAGGCCTCTTCATGAACTGGAAAGCTGCAATGAGGTCTCCCTGAAGCCTTCTGTTCTCCAGGATGAACCCCAATAGGCTCAGCCTGTTCTCATGGAAGAGGGGCTCCAGCTCTTTGGCTCATGTCCACCTTTACATGCAGCAGGAGAACCCCCAGATCCTTCTCCACAGGGCTGCTCTCAGTGAATTCTTCTCCCTGTCTCATGTCTGGGATTGCCCTGACCCAGGTGAAGCACTTTACACTTAGACTTGGACTTCCAGACGTTCTTGTTCACAGCTTCTCCCTTGCAACCGAATAAGGAATAAATCTTGAGAACCACCTTAATATAAGAGCGAGAAAAATAAGTCCTTTTTCTTTCTAAACTGAGTGCCAAAGATGCCTGGATTTCAAAGAGTCTGTAATCCTAACACTGTTTGGAAAGAAGGTTATGAAAGATCTGCCCTTAGCACACTGGAAAACCCTTCTTCAGCAGCTAGCCCCATAACAACCTTCCCACAGCTGGTCATGCAATTCCCTCATATCAGCAACTCAGGAGCAGATGGAATTGAATTCCAACCTCTTGATAAGAGGAGAGTCTGGTCCCAGTCTCTCCATGGTTTATCCTGGAGCAAGGAAATGAGGCCCTGTTGCTACTATTGTTTACCTGACCACATAAATAATGTTACTAGATTCCTTTGGGGCTATTTTGCAGCTGCAGAAAATGCTCTGCCTCTCTGAGCATTGCAGGCAAATAATCTCTCCAATCAGACATTATGCACAGTGGATAATTGCAATATTGAAACCAAGGCCAGAGGCTCAGGATGCCCTGCAGGGAGGAGCTGTGTGTCCTTTTTCTTTCAGCCTGCTGGCTGCAAAGTATTTTTTTTTCTGTGCTTTTTAGGATGAATCAAACACTGTACTCAACCACTGACATATCCAGCCTGGAAGCCCTGCTGGAGCAGTGGTCACGTGAAGACATCTCCTCAGGCTTTCTGCACAGTACCCTGGACTAAAGTTGGCTGCCTGGGGCAAAATATTTTTAGAAATCCAACCACACATTTTTTTACATATCACAAGAGGCTCCACATAAATGTTGCAGCTCTGGAGCCTGTTTTTGTATTATTTTCTAGAAACAGAAAATAATTGCTCATTGTAAGATGAGGGTCCTCCAGTTTGAAACTGAAATCCATTTCAATCTGAGTCTTCATGGCTCTTCCAAAAGCTCCTTGGAAGGTCAGGATGCTGTGTATTTTCAAGGCAACTGAAGCATGTTTACTAGTTCATGGCATGATGTACATGTTGTGCAGGTAAATAAATTATTTTAATAATTGGCCCAGCTACTTTCTTGTACATTAAAGAAAGGAGTAAAATTTATTTTTTTGATGAAGTCCATTGTCACGTAAAAATCAGCTATGTCCCTATTTCCATGTGGACATAACAGTCTGCTTTATAGCATACACTCATCTTATGCTGTTTGTTCTGGCATAAATGTGCCCTTCCCACACTGAAATGCCATTTCAGTCTGACAGTAGGGTCAAAAGAAAGCAAAATTATTTGTAAACCCTGAAGTGCTGAAGTGTCATTGTGTACTATACCATATTCTTTATCAGCATAGTAGAAACTAATGAAAAAATGGCACAAATTATCCTGGTATTTCAGTTGTTTTAACAGCAGCCTTTTGCTTTGCAATTATTGACCTGCCCAGCTGTCACTGACACAAACGATTTAAGATTTTCAAAATGCCATTTGGATTTCACATCCATCCCTCCCCCATCTAGCCTTTTCAAAAACGCTCGTAAGTAAAGCAATATTTTTTCCAAAATGGGAACCATATGATTTTCTCTGCAAGGAAACCAGTAAAAAATTGCAGGGATTGTGTATGTGGTCAGTGAAACAGCAAAGAAGGAGGAGGAATGTGCACACATGAAAACAAAGGAACTGCAGAAAAGAGAAGTGACAAAAACTGTGCTGGTGTACTCGTCTGCCCTTTGCCAAGAAGAACCAGGAGGATGCAGGCACAATTCAAGCATGCAGCCTGGGAAGGCCCTCTGAAATCCCTGGCCATGCAGTTTTCTGGTGCCTTCATAATTGTGTTGTGGAACAGAGGCTGCTGGGACATCACAACAAGTCACAACATCTTTGAGCAACCTGTAATTTGCAACGTTATAATGGTAATGCAGCTGTATGCTGAAAAGGCTTTGTGAGCCCACTGGTAAGAACTGATTCATTGCTGAAGTTAGACATTTTCATTAAAGTTTAGATCAGGAAAACAATGTGTGGGTAACTGCTCAGGAGTAAGGGTGGGTATTCAACAAGAGTAAGAGGCGAGACTTGCAGAGAAATTTGATTGCTGAGTTACTGCCAAAAGCCTTTCATTCAGGAAATAAACAACCAAATTATTTGCTCTTTCCTAAGCTCAGGTTTCTGTTAGAAGAAATTAACTGTCCCCACAGAACTGAAAAGATCAGAGTAAGGAGCAAGTTGTCAGACGGGCCTAAAGCTGTAAACAGACCTGACTTCCAGAGCCTGTTTGCTCCTAAGCCTTACATAAAAGGAAAGAAAGTTAATTCAAAGTGTCTCTGTTTTCAGAGATGCAGTTTAACTGCACACTCTGGCCCTTCTGCAGCACCTGTGGGGCACCCCACTAATATCTCCATCTCTGAAGACTTCAGCCAAAATTTTACAGCATTGGGATTTTCACAAAGGTGTACACAAAAACTAAATTCACCTAGGAAAAAACCAAACCAAACCAAACCAAACCAAACCAAACCAAACCAAACCAAACCAAACCAAACCAAACCAAACCAAACCAAACCAAACCAAACCAAACCAAACCAAACCAAACCAAAACCAACAACAATGTATAACACCATATGGTGTTTAAAATTGTTCAGAGGCCCCCAGCATGCAAAAGGAAACACGTCTGTAAGTTCTGATGTGTACCACGTTCAGCTCCCACATTGCCTGAGGATGCAGCAAGAATTATGATGTTTCATTAGAAGATCAGCAGCAGCATCAGCTGGCTGCACTGGAGAGCAAATGAAAACTGAGATAGTCCATGATGCTGAGATAAGAGCACAACTCTCCTGCGTGCCACGTGGTTGTGCTCCACGGCCTCTTCCATCAGGACAGAGGGAATTTTTGCAGTGGGAGCCCAATGCCTGATCAATACCTGACACAAATGGTGCCTTAGGTTTTAGATTTTCTATTTTCCATCTATTTGTAATCTTGCAGTTCTTCAGTGTAGAACTATGAGCTCCATGTACAGTACGAGCTGCTGCTTTCCCATTTTGGTCAGACACAGCAATTCTTCTCCAGGAATCAAGGGAATCAAGGGAAACACCTCACTACCTAACGAAAGTGGGTAGTGGGAGGCAGCAAACTTGGGGTAAATTACTTCATTACCTGAAGCTGGAATTGGAAGATTAACCCCCAATATGCAAATAAACCAAACTTATAAAAGTGTGAGAACCCATAACCTGTTGTCCATTTTGGGTGCAGCCCCTGGTGAGGGGTTTTTTTCTGCCCCAAATACACCTGAAGTCCCTTCAATAAATGTAACCACTTTTTACTCCCTTACTTTTGCCTGACCCCTCCTTTTAGGCAGCCTAAACAAGGCATCAGTGACACTCTTCTGGGGCACACTGGAGGCCACACAGCTGCTTAAATTCTCAATTTCTGCCACGCTGGTGAGCAGGGGAAGAGAAGTGGAGCTGCCCCAGCAGAGGAGGAGACCCCGAGGGATGCAGAGCTGTGGCTGGATGAGCTGCATGCTGAGAATGCAGAGCTGTCCTGCAGGAGTCCTTCCAGCTGGCACCAGATAAAGCAGCCCTGTAGCTATTCTGATTTTCACTGGAGAGGTGGCTCTGAGCCAGGTGCTGGGTCTGAAGAGGCCTGAACCCAGCAAGTTGAGTATCAAGCCCGTAATGCTAAAGAGGGAAGCAAAGTAAAGGTGCTTATCCAAGTTTAACTCAGAACACTGGGCCATAAAATGAGCTCTGTATAGAACTTAGCTTAGACAGAATACCTGAGGGATTATAAATCTTTTCCCTTGAATTGCAGCATGTTGGCATGGACAGCAAATGCTGTTGTGGAAGAGTTATTTCATTGCATGACAATTGAAATGAATGTTGTGGAAGCATTTACACATGTTCCTTTGGATGTTGCCATTCCCTTTGCTTTGATAAGAAGCAGGCAAAATAGCTTTCATAGCTTTAAAAATCCCTTTTCACTCGTATTTTATATAAGCCCTGTGGAATTGAAAGTACAATACGTTTCCTCACTGCAATCAATCTCTCTTATACATGGCTATGGATAGAAATAAACAGAAACACCTGGTTTGCTATTCTGGAATCTCACATTTAGGCTGATATCTTGCCACCATTTTCTACCAGATTTATATATATTTTTTTAAAACACATACACATGTACATGTCTGTTAGTATAAATATATTTAAATATATAAAATTGCCTGAAATTCCAGTATAAGTTTGGAATAAAAGTAAATTACGTAAGATATTTGTTTGTTTGCTTGCTTACCTATATCAAGGTTTGCTACAAGAAACAATAAGCATAATAAAATATTTTTAGGAATAAACCATTACTAGAATTAGTACATACATTCATTTTGGCCTTTTAGGAATATATTTAGTATCTTATTTACTAATAAAACCGTGAATTTTATAATTTTTCTTTATGAATGCCAAACTGGGGCTCAGGACTGAGCTCAGAGCCTCTCTCCTTCTGGCTAGGTCGGTTTGAAATGTATCTCAAAGAATTTAACCACACTATAAATAGGACCAGTCAAACTTCTTCTGAATAGTTTCCCTGATGGGAGACAGATTTTTGTTTTTTTTAAGAGAAAAAATTTTCATAAATATATTTACATTTTTAAAAATTAAGATAAGGAGTGATTTGGTTAGCAAAAAGTATGTTGGAAGGAAAAAATGAAAACATACTTGCTTTCATCTCCATTCTTCATGCTGAAGAGATGATCCT
>VWYI01004045.1:217805-253164 GCA_013399455.1 Anthoscopus minutus | reverse complement strand
TATAAGATCATTCCTCTGTACTGAATCTCTAATCTGCTTGGCCAGACTGTGCTGACTATTTACTTGAGAAGTCTTTATTTGTCCAAGTGGGTTCTGCAGTGTGATCAGTAGTGGATTCTTAGAAAGTTCACCTAAAAATATTATTAAAAAAACAGTGTGTTGTAAATAAATCTGTGGGGTTTTTTATCTGATACCAGTATTTCTCTCATTAAATGGGAAGAGATTAAGTCTTAATGCAAATGCAGTTATATAATATTATAGGAAAGACAAGAAACAGTCCTGAAAAGGCCAACTATCATACTAGCCTTGGAATGAGGAGTTGGGAAACTGCAGACTTGTTGGTTGCAATTCAATATTTGGAAATGCTCTGGAACAAATAGTTAAACTATATACGAGTTTCAGGAAGCTAGCAGGGAATTGAATGGCAACCATTTCGAATTTTTCAGGTAGAAATAGCATCAAATCAGTTCAGCTTCCTCTACCAAAAAGTAACACTGTGTGAATAAGAGGATAAAGGACTAATAAATGATGGACTTTTAAAATATGTTTTTGTTGTCATATTCTGTTCTCACTAACATGTTAATTGAAATTTCTGGAGAGTAGCCGCAGACTAATTGGAAAGGTAACCAGTGTTCACCATCAAAGTGCAATTTTAATTGACAACTTCTGGATTTGATCAGTATTTTCATTAATGTTATGAACAATGGAACACAGTTTGCAATTATGAAATAATACACTAAAAACAAGAAAAGAATTAATCTCTAAATTTAGAAAATAAATTATTTTGGGCTGAAAACCCAGAAAAATTGACTAAGAAAAAATGCAAGTTACTGCATTTAGGACCATCAAACTACATAAACAGGAATGATTACAGCCAGCTGCATAGCAGTCCTTTAGGAAAAGGCGTTATTGTGGAATGTAAGCTGAACAAGACCAAATCTCCTTGACTAGCCACCAAACAGGTAAAATGCAAAAGCCTTTCTAAAATATAGTTTAAATCACATGAAATAATCCCACTGCACTTCTTAGCATTTGCATGTCCTCATCCCGTTTTTGATACTTACTCATCAGAAGGAAGGAAGGTGGAGAGTTAAGAGCAGAGCAACAAAAGTACAAAGTATTTTATAAATCTAACTTACAAGGCAAGATAAACTCTGAAGAACAAAAGACAAGAGCTAAGATAAAAATGAAAGAAACTGCCTACCCTCTTTCTGATGGAAAGAGCAAAGAGCTGTAAGATGAAATTGCATGAGGAAACTTCAGTAGTCTAGGGCTGAATTAAAACCAGTCAGGCGTCAAAAAGCCTGACAGTGTTTTGAAATCACCATCTCTAGACCTCAGTAAATATAAACTAAATTGATAACTGCAGGAAATGAAAGATAAGGTTAATCTGTTTTGACGTCTAGCCCATCATTTGCCACCTTTTGATTCTGTCTCTGTGATTCAGTAAGTGGAATTTGTTCTCAGCTCAGTATCCCGATTCTTTCACTTCCGTAATTGTGTCTTTGATTCTTCTGTTACTCGGTATGTCTTCAACATGTATTGCTTAAACATGGGAAGTCTAGAAATAAATACTTCAGAGTTAAAAAGAAAAAATTAGCAAAACCTGATACAAAAGATAAAATTAAAAGGTGTTTTTGAAAAAAGTGTAATTCAGTCATTTTTACAGTTAACAAGGATTAGAACTGTTACTAGTTTCTTAAAAATGCTTTGTCAGTATTAACATCATATTAACTGTAGTTTTAGTTCTGTGGGAAGGTTACTTGATGGTTGTGTTCTCATTACTACTATATCACTACTCCTACTACTGTGGTACTATTCTTGTACATATAAGTGTAGCTATGGAGCATTTTTCTTAATGCCTGTTAAGTTACAAGCAAACCACAGATAAATACTGGACCACTGGTCTTCTGATATTACTGCCATTTTCTTCCATACTTACATTGTCTTCTGTGTTGTCATCTCCTCTGCCTGCCCTCAGTTCCCAACTCAGCGCACAATGGTTTTGAAGGAACTATTCAGAGATCACACCGGCCTTCATATGAAGAGAAAGTTTGCTTTGTAGCCACAGTTAGATTAGCTACACCTCAATTTATCAAGGTATGTACAAATGAAATCACTTTTACATCATTCTTAAAAGGACTCTCTAATGGGAAAACTTCAGACAGAATGCACACAATGTTTAAAATATTAATGAAGACCATAAGGAATTCTATGCTATGAAATTGAGAGTGTCTATTTCTTACTTCAAATAGGCTAAGTTTTATGCAAAGTATCAAAGTTACAGTTAAAACTAATTTTAAATAGTAATATAAAAGAAAAATATGCAAGACATAAATTTCAGAGAAGTCCATGTGAATATAATTTAGAAAGATGAACTTAAACAATATGAAAGATTACATTGAGATTCCGCTGGAGAAATGATTGATTTTAGTTGAAACTTGGATGTGAATTTTTTGTTGTTGGTGGTCTTTCTGCAGTTTGACACAGAAGTAAATCTCAGAGGGCTTAATGAAAGCTTACATTACTTGTCAGTAATGAAGAGTTGGGTTTGAGGTAATAGAAATCTTTTGCTTCAATGCAGTTATTCAGCAACTCAGTGGTTTAAACCTAACATTTTGCTTAGTTGCTAATGTACAAAGCTGCCTTTCAAGTTCAGAATTGAATGCACATGTACTTCTAGTTCAGTTAGTATAATCCTGTTTCTCTCCAAAACCATTCAAAATAAATACTCAGGATACACTACAGTATAGTCTGTGATTGTGATTCCAATTTTGTTTCATACAAATACATGAATCAAGGTTCAGAATAGTCTGCTATCTAACATTTGTTTTTGCAATTCAGCTGTAAAGTAATGCCATGCAATGTATGTGGCCCAATGTTAAGCTATTGTCTGTAGTACAAGAACTCTGAACTTTTAAACATTCTGCCTCTTAAGTTGAAAGCACTGATGTCTTAAGCTGGCGACTGTTGGTGGTAGCTTCTGAGGACATGGTTTATATACTTTGCACTTCAAAAGCATAGTGGGGAGCCTGTGGAGAAATCATATAAACTTCTTCAGTTCGTCAGGGTGAATAGAAATTTTTTTGCTGCAGACTCCATGCCAGAGAAAGTTTATTTTTTCTGAAGCTATGGAAATCTTTCATCTGACTTTTCTTCCCGTGCAATTCTAAAAAATATTCTTTCTGTTATGCCTACAGTTGGTAGAGATGTTATATGTGGGATTTTTGCTTCATGAAATAATTGTGGAAAAAAGACCAATTTGATGTTTGCAATTGCTTTTGTCTTTTAAAGTCTGACAGTTTGTAGTAATACTTCTATGTTTCCTACTTCTGGAAGCTGAGGAACATTCATTTATGATCTTAAAGTGTCTCAGTCTCCTGCAGGCTAATGCCTTACAGATTATACTCTGGCCAGAGTTTCATTTTGGTACCCAAACAGCTGAGCCCTTAGTGCCCAAGGAGGCTTCCATGTTACAAAAGTTTTAAGATCCTCCTGAGACTTTTAACTGATGCTGTTTATTTGGGAAATCTTTTGAAGAAGACTTACGTTAAAGATTTAATCTGGCAGTGTATCTTTATACTTGTGATACCTTCTATTATTATTTAGGCTAGCATTAACTAGACTTTAGAAAATGAGTGTATGTCAGGAATTTTACCATCCCAGTAACTTCACTAACAAATGTGTGATGCAGTCAGTAAGGAGATGTGTGTTTCAGTACTTGCCTTATTTAAGGTAGAACCTTCCTGCTCATCTGTCACTTACTGTCTTTCTTTCAGCTGGTACACAGTTCTGGATTTTTTTTTCCTCAAATGTGATTTCTCAGGATATGCAATGCTTTTTGCACCTTTAAAGTTCATGTTTTTATTTTATGCATATGGCCCTACCACTTTTGCAACAAAACATGTCAAAAATTTTGCTCCCTAGTGAAGGCATTTGGTTGTACACATTCTTTAAAACATTTGTCTTTTATTTTGGCTGGTTGATGATTGCATCCTATCAAGAAGGCAGGATTAATCCAGCCAAAAGAATTCTACCAGAATACTTTTTGTTACAAATGAAAGTCCTTTCTTTTCTAGATGCCTTGTTGACAACTTCAACAAGACGCCTTGTTGAACAAGCTGGCTTCTGCCCAGGGGTATTTTACAGTGGAATATCTGCAAATCATTAATATAAATGCATTGAGTAATTGGATACTAACCTGCTGCCATTTCCTCTCTAACCATGATGTTTTTATTGTGGTTTTAATGCCTGCACTTCAGTGATTTTTACTTTTGTTTTGATTTGTGCCAAAATAATGAGATCAAAAGAAACAACAAACTAAAAGTATATCTCGAGGATATACTCTTGCTCTGTCATTTCTCTTACATGGAGTGGTGCTTTATTAAATGCTGTAATTTTAGAAAAGTAGATGAGCTTTGGATTCTAGGGGTAGTTTCAGGCTTGACGTTTAAGTCTTGCTGACTGGAATTCACATCAAGAGTCATAAATTTGTGCCCAGAGTTGTTTAGTTTATTTGCCTCCATCTAATTCATCCATCATTCCATCATTTTCTAAGTCACTGTCTTTAGATTTTACAGTGATGAAGGTGAGGAAAAAACATTGCCTAGGTATGGTCACTTTTTCCTTTCACAGAAAGAAAACTTAGACGTATTTAAAAAACTTCAAAGTATTCAAATAAACTCTTTCAGTTATAACCTGAAAGAATACAAAGAAAGGTGGTCCCTCTGTTGGACTTCTACTGTATTTTTCTGCAGGACTACTTTAGCTACAGATGTTTGCCGGGTAGCAGTGTGGTCATCTTTCCACACTTGTGGGTATTCTGCCAGTGTAGCAGCAGTTTCCACATTGCAGTCTTAAGGAAACTCTTGTACGTGATCATCAATAGATTCCAGTGTATTCCTGGCACTGGGAATACCATTGCAAGCTCCTTCAAATGACCAATGTGTGCAGGTGTCCAGAAAAGACTTATCTTTACTTTTAAGGCAATTCCTTAAGGGATGTATTTGTATGCATGTATTCCATCATCCATCTTCCTTCTTGTAAGGCAGTACTAGAAGAGTTTGCAAAAGAATTGGCTGGCTTGGGGTGGGTGTGTGGTGTTGTGACTGTCTCTGCATGAGGCACCTCATGTGGGGCATTTTACCTTTCTCGAAGGGGACAGTAGAAGTTGACTGACATGGTCTGAGTACATTTGAGTGGAATACATTTAGAATTTTACATGCAGAATACCTTAAGGTTTGGTTATAATGGAAATACAGCCATTCTCTTACTTTTCATGAGTTCTAAATATAAAAATAGTGTGTTATTTTTAGTACATTTCTGTGCACTCAAAGAGATTCAGAGTACTCTGGTTTCACTAAAGGGAAGAATCATATGTCTAAACTCTGGGTAATGTGACCATGTTGGGGTTTACCCATTACAAACACAGACTATAATCAGACTGTCTGGTAGGAATGTTTCATCTCTTTTTTTGTGTGTTACAATTTAAAAGCATAACTGCAGGAACTATGGATTTCTGCTTGTACTACTGTGTTTGTAGATACTGTGTTTGAGTTTAATCTAATGACATGGTTAGCCCATTTAAATCAACCAAGCATCAGCTTTGCACAGTTGAGATTAGATTCTACCTCAGTACTGTATGTCTAAACAAGCAAAACCAATGAAACAGTCTAAAAATAATATTATAACTACTGTGGAATTATCTACTAACTTTAGGTATGTCTGAATTTTGAAAGAGCTTAGGTACTAGAATAGAGAAGTTGTAAGAGATTTTTATTTTTTTCCTTTTTAGGAAATGTGCACTGTTGAAGAACCCAATGAAGAGTTCACATCTAGACACAGCTTAGAATGGAAGTTCCTATTCTTGGATCACAGGTGCAGTTCCTTCTGTGTAGTAGCAGTAGCAGCTGAATCACAGTGGTAGCTGTAGTATTTGGAGTCCATTAATCTGCATTAACTACTCATAGCTTGTGTTGGGTTTAATTTTTTTTGGAGCACATACTATAAATGAGAAAGCTTATATAATTAATTGATTTGTTTGATATTCTTTCATGTGTGTGAAAATAAAATGACATTGATTTTTTTATTAATTAGGGCACCTCCGATAATAGGTTATCTTCCATTTGAAGTTTTGGGAACATCAGGCTATGATTACTATCATGTGGATGATCTAGATAATCTGGCAAAATGTCATGAGCATTGTGAGTACAACTGAGTCAGTAAAACGAGCAAGTTTGTTAAATTGTACAACTGTTCTGGTGAAATTTTGTGATATTCTGAGTGAAGTGTCTTCACTCCCATTTGTTTGACAGTATTATACTGCTGGTCTGTATAGTTTTTTTCTTTTGATGCAGAACTACAAAACAGATTTAACTTTATCTTAAAATTTTGGGGTTTCATTATGGAAAATTGGAGTGCACAGCTCTATGGCTAATAGTTTTCCAGTTCTTCCAATAGCATTTAAAAGATTTTATAATATTTAATAAGTGCAAAAATTGGTGGAAAATTTTCAAACCTGTTTTTAGTAATTGTCTTTATACTGGATTTAGACATGGGTTTGGGCTATATGAATGTGAGAAATAATGTTCTTTTTATGTAATAGGAGTATTTACAGCCTGGCAAGACCAGTAAACTTTATTCTTCATCTTTATAGTAATGCAATATGGGAAAGGGAAGTCATGTTACTACAGATTCCTTACAAAGGGACAACAATGGATTTGGCTGCAAACTCATTACTATATCACGTATCACCAATGGAATTCCAGGCCAGAGTTTATTGTCTGTACGCACACTGTTGTAAGGTAGGTTGCTTTTTAAAGTAATCCTACTGGCATAGGAGCTATCTTGATGGTATTTTGGAGGTAGAGAAATTATAGCAGTGTGAAGAAAACTGGAAAACTTCCTAGGATACTTTGTAAGCAAGGTGGGTTTGAGGAGTTTGATCTTTGGGGGGTGTGTCTTTTAACATCCTGTGATACAGTAGTCATCCTTGGTTTATTCTTCTAGTTATGCAGAAGTTAGAGCAGAAAGACGGCGAGAACTTGGTATTGAGGAATCTCTTCCAGAGATAACAGCAGATAAAGTGAGTGCTTTGTAGAATTTCATTTCACATCTTCACATACTAAAAATAATATGCAAGCAAATATACAGCAGCAAAAAGTGTTTTGTCCCATTTGTCCTCAAATAAAGTAGTTATTTGATCTTTAAATAATGTTACTATTGAAAATGATCAAAGAAGTGTAGAAAGAGTGTTTAACTGTACTCTGCCTATAACATTCTTCTCTTTTCAGGAATTAATGTGCATGTAGTTATAACATGGTAGCACCCATAAGTTTTTATTGAAATCTGATTTCTGCAGCGTTAGATTCCTGAATAAATGGTCTCCCTTACTGGAAGTACCAACAATCTGAAAAACCAAAGTCAACACACCAAGAAGGAATTCACAATAGGAAAGAAGGAGCTGTTTAGTTGTGTGACTCTGTCCCACTTCTTAAAAGTATACAAAATTAATTTTTAATTAATGTCTTTGGCTCAATGAGTTTTAACAGCTTGTGGAGGTGATCTAGCATGTTTTAGTCTGACAATTCAGAAATATTTTCTTCTGGCAGTTTCACAAGTTTCATCTGTCAGTGCTCCTAGTGGAATGAAGTCATGCTTTCTTAAAAGAATAAGCGGCTCACTCATTACACTGTTGTTCAGAGTGAATTAAGTGGCTGCAGAAGGAGGTCAGCTCAGTAGTCAGTTTGTGGCCTAAGTCTGCATGCATTTTGGTTTCTAGGCTTATATAGCTTTGGTTTCCAAAGATAAAAGCCTCAAATGGAAACAGAGCTGACAGCCATCAGTTTGGATCTATTACTTCTGCATGGTCACCTGTGTAAGGGAGTTGATTAGAAGCAGAAAGGTCTGAGATATTTTCTAAAAGAAATACACATTGTGAGCTGGATTAGATAAATAATTATTGTGTGTCTCTTCAGAGTCAGGACTCTGGGTCTGACAATCACATAAACACAGTGAGTCTCAAAGAAGCACTGGAAAGGTTTGATACCAGCCCCACACCTTCTGCTTCCTCCAGGAGTTCAAGAAAATCTTCACATACTGCAGTATCGGATCATTCATGTAAGCACCAACTACTGAAAATAGAATTGCCTGCCTAATGAAGGCTTTCTCTATTTAATTTAATTAAATGCATAACTGGTAGTTAATCATCATTTTATGAGAAGTGTGCAAGTGAAAATACCTTTTTTGATGGTTCAGAGATCTGCAGACTACTCTGAAAAAGACTTTTACTTCTAGGAGTACAATATCAGATACTAGTACACCCTATTTCAATGCATCAGATTGCACTATTGGTGGATAGTCAGGGGAAGAAATGAATCCAAGCCTTAACAGTCTTTTTATTCATTGAAAGCTTGCTGTAATTAGATTATTGCATTACAGAATTGAGACAACAATTAACATGTTTCTTTCTGTTCTAACTCTCAACATTGTCAGCAACACCAACTAAAATGACAGTGGACACTAGCACTCCTCCAAGGCAAGGCTTATCTGGTCATGAAAAGACTGCGCAAAGAAGATCATCTCTGAGCAGTCAGGTAACTTCAGAGAAAAATGTTGTACTTAAAAAAGTGGAGTTCACCTTTTAAAGCTATTATTAAATCCATATAAGCTTTGTTCCTTTTCTTCTAAAAACACAATTTAAGCTGTAAGAGTTTCTCTTGGAATATGTCTCTTAGAATTGCATCATCGGTATATTAGATTTTAAAGGAATACTGTAATTAAGCATATATGTATTTAGCTTTTGTCATTGGGATTTGCAAGAATGTGAATGAGTCTCTGATTTCACTCACACAGAACTTCTTTCTGTGATTCTGGATTTTTAATACACACATACACATATATGTAAAATTGCCAGTGTAATGCTCTGTTTGTCCCTATAGAGAGCTCATAAATTTTATGACTAAGAATATTAATGAATGCTTCTATATCCTTTTTGAAATCTTGGTAGTATGAGAAATTGTCATGCTTTGTGTACTTGGTGCTTGTTTTCCTTTTGAACTAATACATTCACTTCATAAACAGAATGCTTATAAAAATATGTATTTCTAAAAATCGATAGTTGAAGAATAAATCAAAGGTGTCAGCTTCCAAAATTTTTGAAAAAGTCTTTCCGTTAATACAATTAAGACTTCTAGAATTCTTGTAGTTGTAATTTCTATTTTATACCTACTGCTTATATATATTTTTAGCAGTGGAAAAATCATGTATATATTATGTAGATAATAAATTGCTCTTGCTTTCTTAATTCTCTAATAATTAAGGTTAGATATTTCAGGAAACAATTTACTAGTTTCTATTATATATTTAATAATTAAGGTTAGATATTTCAGGAAACAATTTACTAGTTTCTATTATATATTCATATGAAGCTGTTTTGGATTTGACACCTTAAAGAAATACTTCATGTCAAGTATGAAGTTCATTCTTATGATTATGGAACAATTTTTTTAATCCTAGTCTTTAAGCTCACAGTCTCTTGGACAACCAGTAACACAGCCAGCAATATCTCAGCCTGCAACTTTACAGCTCCAGTCTGGAATGACTCAGGTATGGATTAACTTGCTCTATTGTTTATTATTTTTAAACAATCTTGTTCTCCTAGAGAACAGGATTCTCCTGGAGTAATGGGCTGCCTGTGACTTGGGTGGATGCTCTGTTCACTGAGTGAAAAACAGTTTGGATGGCCAAGCCCTGGAGAGGGTGGTGAATGGAGTTACATCCAGCTGGCAGCCAGTCACTAGTGGGGTTCCACAGGGATCAGTACTGGGGCCAGTCCTGCTTAATATATTTATCGATATGGACAAAGGGATTGAGGTCACCATCAGGGAGTTTGCAGATGACACCCACTTGGGTGAGAGTGTTGATCTGCTGGAGGGCAGGAAGGCTCTGCTGTGGGATCTGGACAGGCTGGATTGAGAGGCCAAGGTTCAACAAGGCCATTTGTCAGGTCATGAACTGGGGTCACAACAACCCTCTACAGCACTACAGTCTGGGGTAAGAGTGGCTGGAAAGTTGCTCAGCTGAGAAGGATGTGGGAGTGCTGGTGAGAGCTGCTGACCATGAGCCAGCTGTGCCCAGGTGGCCAAGAAGGCCAGTGACATCCTGGTCTGTATCAGCCATGGTGTGGCCAGCCAGGAGCAGGCAGTGATTTTCCCCCTGTACCTAGCACTGGTGAGGCCATGCCTTGGGTGCTATATTCTGAATATAATGTTAATTTCTCTTTCAGAAATCAAGTCCTTTGATGCCAAATTACTCTTGAAATGAGCAAATTCTGTAATTGGATACTTCTTTATTTTTTCTTCCTCTTATTTCTCTGGATATAGTTTTCAACCTTGTGCATTAGCAACATGGATATAAAAACAGTTAAAGTTAAAATATTTTAGGGCATGAATTTAAAAATCCATCAGCTCTGCTGGCAGCTTTCAGGCATATCCTTATAACACAAAGGCTGCTTGGTCTGTGAAATGCTTCTGTGTAAGAAGAGGATATAAGTATCAAGAAATCATACTGACTTGGGGCCTGTAGCAGATGTCTGAGGAAGAACAGAAGTGGCAAATAGTTTCTCTGTGGGCTCAGGCTTGACCTTTTTGTGACTGAGGGTATTCCCAAGTTATTTGTATGTTTTAATTCTTGCTGAATCTTTTTTTCTAAACTACCACAATTCTAATTTTTAACATGAGAAAGCTTTAACATCCACAGTACCATGTAAATTACTAAGGTGCCACACACATATATATGTGTGTGAGTTGGACACCAGTCAATTTCTTTTGCATGAATTTGTTTGGTTCACCAATTCTCGTGCATCAATTAAATGCTGATTCTGTGATGTTTTCACAGTCATGAATTGATCCTCGGATCATGGTTTATTAGTAATTTAAAAAGCAAGGCTTGATTTCCTTGCTTCTATGGGACAACTGTACTTATTTTCTGTAAATACAATGTCATTTTTGCTCAGTTTTTAATTTATTAATTGCACTACAGCCTGTGTTTCAGTTTTCAGCTCAGTTAGGAGCTATGCAGCATCTTAAGGACCAGCTAGAGCAAAGAACACGCATGATAGAGGCAAATATTCATCGGCAGCAGGAAGAGTTGCGTAAGATTCAAGAGCAGCTTCAAATTGTTCATGGTCAAGGACTCCAGGTGAGTTAGTATATCACTTACAGGTTTCATCTGTAGAGAATTTAGGCATCTGAAATGTATCTTGGGCACCTAATACCACAACAGGATCCTCCATATTCCCTGTCAGCAACCATCTGGGCCTAATATGTCTAATATCCATATTATCTGAAGCTGCTGTTCCAGAGGTACCTGATGCTTTGATTTTGAATGTATCTGGAAATGCCCCAGTGTTGAGCAGGTCAGGCTTAGCTTATAACTCAACCTAATTAAATGTGAAAGGATGGAGTGGTTGTAAATTCTTGCAGTGTTTTGCAGCCATTAGAATATTAATCCAAAATTTGCAAGATGAGCATCTGTTTTTATCTTTTACCTCTGAGGATGTTAAATCCATATTTATTTGTTTCTTAAACTGACCTATCAGGCTGAATGGCTCTACTTTGCATGGTAAACCTGAAGGAGTTACTGAGCCAGAAAGACAAGAAGTCTAGAGGGTGCATTACTTAGTCTAGCAGCTGACTACCTAATTTCTGAATTTTTTCTTTTAACCAGTATATATTTTTCTATTTTTGTCATTGACTCTTCAGCAGGGGTATTTGGAAGAAAATAATTACTTTTTTGGGCTTTTCTAGCTAAAATACCCCCAACCCGATCACCTCAAACTAAGATACATTTTAGGGAAATAATTTAATATTTTCAGTCTGTATTGTGACTAAAGAGTAGAAAAAATACTTCCTGGAAGTATTGAGTATGTTGCTTAAATTCTGTTGGAAGAGTAGGAGTTTCTGGCGTGTGCCATTTTCAGTGTTGTGTGATGTCTGGTGTAAACACGCCAGCAGTAGACTGCCTTATCCATGTCTCACAGGGAGACATTCACAGCTCTCCTTCCCATGCAGTGTGGAGGGACCTTATTCGGGAATGTGAAAACTAGAGAAAATACTGCAGTGCTGCACATTCCGCCTTGTTGTAGGCTTGGGCCTGACTTTCTGTAGAGAACCTAAAAATGTGCTGCATTGTGTTTATTACAACAGAGTTGGAAAGTTCAGTATAATCATTATGATTTCCTGATTGTCAGAGAAGATTACATTCTTGATGCTATGCCTGGATCTACGAATTCAGAGATTTTCTTCATGTGATTTAGTGTGACTACAGAAGGTCCTGCAAATAGAAGTGTCATCTCAAATACGTTTTGTCTTTAGATAGTTGCAGACTGCATTACTGGTTATTCTGTAAATGGTGCTTTTTTTTAAGAACAAATTTTGAATGTTAATGTTTAGAACTCTAGAAGTCAGGATTATGATTCTTACCAGTTAGAATTGAGTGTCTGAATACTGACCCTATAACTTGTGGAATTTTTTAAGATGTTCTTGCAGCAGTCAGCTTCTGGACTCAACTTTGGTTCTGTGCAGCTTCCTTCTGGAAATTCTTCAACTGTTCAGCAGCTTACACCAATAAACATGCAAGGTCAGGTTGTTCAGACTAATCAGACTCAAACTGGGATGAACACAGGCCATATAAATACTCCACACATGATACAACAGCAGCCTTTGCAGAGTACTGCAACACAGGTAAAATTCTATTACTTTTTTTTGCTGGATAGAATATTTGCTAAGAACCACAACTGAAACACAACAGCTTTCTTGACATTCCCCTTACAAATGAGTGTTTGAGATTGCTTAAAAAATCATTGGCAAGGGTATCAGCAAAAGCCTGATTTAATATTAAGTGGCAGCACAACACAGTTCGTTGGCAAGATTCACTCTACTACTTACAGCACAGTTAAGGCACAACAAAGAAGAAATAAGCAGCAACAAAACCAAACAAAAGTGAAGCAATCAAAACAGAAGTGAACCAAGAATTGTCTAGGGGGAGTGTGTGTGTGTGTGTGTGTGTGTGTGTGTGTCTTTTGGTGCATGTGACAAAGGGGCAGTGAGGGTAAAGATAAAAAGGAACAAGGCCTAAAAGCTTAACAGCACTCAAACTTAATTTACACATTAAACCTAATAATGTAACAAAGAAACAGCTCTTAACTTAAACTTTACAATTTAGCAGAGGAATAACACTCAACAGCATGTATCCCCACAAAAGCTGGTTCTTCAGGCTGAACGCTTCTAATGGGTTTGACCATTATGTGTATGGAGACTCCATATACATCTGATCTCTGTGGTCACCCTCCTCTGGACCCTTTTCTGCATTCCATACTTTCTTTTTGAGATTTGTGAAGAGGCAGAGCATTTTACCATCTCGGCAGTAGGCTGATTCCAAACTTTCAAGTAAGAAATTCTTGACATTATGTGCACATTTTAAGTGTAAGTTGGGCACAGAGATGCTAAAGGAGTAAAAAGATAGTTTTGAACAAACAGTATGCAAGTAGCTGAAAAATTCAAGGAAAAAAAGAACCTAAACAGGAAGAGAAGTTAATGTAAGAGACTCCAATGTCCAAGGTCCAGTCCCAGATCTAAATCCTCAGTCAATAGAAATACCTCTGTACTTTGAATTAAGTATTCATTGGAACAGAAAAAAACACTAGTAGTTTTGAAGTGAGAAGAACAGCTGTAGTACCTGGCTGTTTTCAACTTAATATTTCAAAATTTCTTTTCAGCATAATCAACAAAATGTACTTAGTGGACACAATCAACAGTCTTCTCTTGCCAGCCAGTCACAGAACACAGTCTCGGCACCTTTGTACAATACTATGGTGATTTCTCAGCCAACAGGAGGAAATGTGGTGCAGGTTCCCTCTAGCTTATCACAGAACAACAACCAGAATGCTGCTGCAGTAACCACTTTTACACAGGACAGACAAATCAGGTAAATCTTCAAGACCTATATTTAAGCTGACTTTTTATAATGGTATGCTTATGCAGCAGCACCATATACAAAAGGAACTAAAGCAGCGTTAAAAAGATTGTGTGATTTATGTTTTAACTGTATGGATACAACCCTTGAAACTAAACTGCCCAAAGTAACGTGTTTGCAGGCTTATCAAAACTCATGTTGTTATAGCAAAATATGACTTTGAGTAATCTGCCTTTCTCAGGTGTGTATGCTTCGTGTACTTTTTTTTCCTGAAGCGACTCCAAATGTCTTTTCCTATTAACAGATTTTCTCAAGGTCAGCAACTTGTAACAAAACTTGTCACGGCCCCCGTAGCATGTGGAGCGGTAATGGTACCAAGTACTATGTTTATGGGACAGGTGGTGACAGCTTATCCCACTTTTGCTGCCCAACAGCAGCAGACACAGACTTTGTCAATAACACAACAACAGCAGCAGCAGCAGCAGCAAAGTCAGCAGGACCATCAGCAGCAGCTCAACACAGTGCAACAACCAGCTCAGTCACAGCTGACCCAGCACCCTCAGCAGTTCCTACAGGTAATGAATGTAGAGCTGTCTACAAATTTTTCCAAGTCCTGGCACTTTCAGCATTACTAGGTTATCCAGGGGTGCTTTACCTGAAAACAAAGCACTTAAAGTAGTAACCTGTGAAAAAGCCCATGCATGAGGTAAGTTTTTTCTGTAGCTGTTCTCTAAAATCCTGTTACTTAAAGGAGAAGTGGTCTTTCCCTGCAGTGCTGCATACTCCATGCATTATCCTGTCTGACGTATTTTTTCCTTTTGAATTGCTGCTCTTAATTGACTGTGGGATGAAAAAACAGATACTTCCTTTAAAACAGTTTACATTTTCTTTCATTAACTTTACATGTTAATGCAGTAGGGTATGAGATATGACGGTTGGTCTAGAAAGCAGCACACAGCCCAAAGCAAGACATGTCCCAATAACATGCATGAAATTCTGTCAAGGCTATGGGGAGGTTGAGCAGCAAATAACTTTGTAAGCAGAGAGTTGGGAAGAACATTGTATTAGCAGAGAAAGAAGAGAGATGGGGTCAAAAGAGAAGGAAGACAAAACCCAAGAAGTTTAGAAATAGAAAATCTGAAAGAAACAGAAGGTAGAAGGAATTGATGTGGAAATCTGTTGCCATTTGTTGATTCCAATTAATTACTGGCACACATGGGTCACCCAGCATCTGAAGCTGGTGAAGGAGGTGTGCTGGCTAGAGCACTAAAGAGGCTGTTTAGCAGGTTGGTAGTGTCTGTATCTATTTCTAAAGTTAAAAGTTTATACAGTTTTGACTTAATTCTGGTGAAACATATGTGAAGTATGAAGATCTCAAAAGGTCTGTTCCTACTCTAGAATTTTGTTCTAGGCAAAAGTCTAGTGTTTTTAATACAAACTATTAAAATGCTAAAATTTGAAGTGAGGCAAAAATACTCTTTAGAAAGGACAAAAGTACCTTTTCTGCTTCTGTTCACTGGGGCATCTCATAGACTGGTTCTATAGGTGGAGCAGTTCATGTACTTTACTTCCTGCTGCAGAACACTTCAGGATTTAGATGTCCTAGTGCATTTGTACCCATCCTTCATTGTTTTTCTTCAGTAATCATTTTTTGTTTGTTCTAAGAAGAATAGTGTTAAAACTAAGTACCATTTCCAGTAGTAGTAAGTGTCTGCTGACATGCTGCCAGAGTCCTGGCTAGCTCAACCCCCACGGCACCACTCTGGGAGTGGGGAACAGCTCCTGATATAAATGCCAAGAGCTGAACCTTAGAGCTGTTGTTGTACAGCGCCTTGGAGCTGTCAGCGCTGGGAGGAAGCTCTTGGTATAGGGCTCCAGAGAAAGGTTTATTCCTGAAGGGATCAGGGACCAAAGAGCAAAAAAGCAAGGGAGTACAGAGATTTTTATATGAGGGAGGTCCAAGGGGAGGGTACAAAACTTCAGCCAACAGGGAGTCTGGGAGGGAGGACTAAAGGAAGGGAGGGACCAATGTGGATAAGGGGAAAGAGAGGGCATGTCATGTGGGCCAATGGGTCCTCGAGTATTAGGGGAATTCCAAGTCGGGGCAGGTACAAAAGGAGGGATTGACAAGGGACATTCTGGAATAAGGGACTGGTACAAGGGTGGATTGGCAACTGCAGTAGGAGGGCACAACTCAGGGTAAAACCAACAACATAGGAGGAGTGGGACAGCTCAACAATACAGAAGAGAAGAAAACAAAATATTTACATAGCAAAATATAACAAAACCACACCACAACATCCTTCAAAGGGGATGTTTGGGTCTGCAAAGCACCATTTTCTTGGACTGAGTGTTTTGTCTGTGGGGAATAAATGTAATCTGTGCCACTGTTTTTTCATTTGACTGCAATGACAGCTACCTACACTTACTCAAATAGATTCCGTATGCCCTGCTATACTTTTTTGGTTTGAAATGAAGACAAATTGATATGTGTTCCTACCTGTCACCACAGAAATTCAAAAGACCAATTACAGCTACTTTATTAATTGGTCAGATGCACTACTTAAATGTATTAGTATGAACAAATCTTTGCACTGTTTGCTCAGCTTAACTGACCTAAACCAAAGTTTATTTTGATTGAACCTGTATGAAAAGTTAAAAAGCAGCTAAGCTCATGTTTCTCAGTGCAGCAGGAAAAATAATTTTTTCTGGTTTTGTGTTTTAGACATCCAGGTTACTTCATGGAAATCAGTCGGCTCAGCTTATTCTCTCTGCTGCTTTCCCACTACAGCAAAGCACTTTCACTCAGTCCCACCACCAGCAGCATCAGTCTCAGCAGCAGCAGCAGCAGCAGCTGTCACGACACAGAACTGACAAGATGTCTGATCCTTCCAAAGTTCAGCCACAGTAGTGTGGGTGCTGCCTCTTTTTGAAGCAAACTGCCAGGAGGGGCTGCCCCACAAACAGTTGCACTGAAGCTACAGAGGTAACAGTACGAAGGCTTTCTACCACCATGGTGTTGAGATCTACTTCTAACTTCTGGAATCTGTTAAGAAAAGCCACAAGATGATGATGGGGACATGGCCAACTTTGAGTTGCCCCAATTTCTGTGTTTTAGAGGATTTGCTGCCATGTTGTAATTTGTCCAGGTGAAATCTCCAAATGTGACTGAAATGAGAGTGATGCTGAAAATATTGGTATTTTTATCAATCTTGTACATTTTTAAAGTATTAAAACGGACATGGAGCAATTGTTTGAATTAGCAGGAAAAAATGCCAGAAATGTAGTCCAAAAACCATCTAATTTTTTTTCAGATGATTATGGGACAGTAAATATTTTGAAAATGTTGTGTGAAATCCAGTTCTCTGTTGTACAGATGCTGTAAAATATTGTGTATATGTCTGCATAAAAGAAGAAAGAGCAAAATATTTTATATGATGCATGAAAATGTAATCTGTTATTTGTAGGTTTGAATATGTTTCCCTAAATTCTCACACCATACTCAGACTAATGTTTTCCTCTGTTCTACCCGTTTGTTTACAACATGATGCATCATTATTTTCACCCTTAATGTGGGCACAAGTCTCTTGTTTGTGCTTTGTCTGTGATGTCAGGGTTTGTTCGGTGAGGTATAGTGTGTTGGTTAGTTGACTGCTTGAAGTTAAATTATTGATGAAGCTGTTTGAACTGGTGATCATGCATCAGGGTTCAGGACATTCAGATTCATAAATATCATCCATCATTTCATAATGAATTCATAATTTTATTTGAAAAATAGGAATTTGCACTGCTTTCTTGCGGATGGTTTGGAATTTTATTCCCCAAAGCTATCTTTTGATATAGTTCATAGTTGGAAATATTTATGTAAAAGGTTTAAAAAAAATGACAGTAATTTTCAAGAATGTTTCAGTTATAGGAGTAATTTGCACAAAAATATATTTACATTTAATAACCTTTTGGGCACTTTTTAACCACTTTCTCTGTGGTGAGAATTGTAACTTGTTAAACCATGTTGGAATCTTTTTATTCTCCTTCAAAAATTAGTCAGAACTAATTCAGGGTCATTTTAACAACAACAACAAAAACCCATAGTGCCTTGATTTTAATTCAGGTGATAATGTTGAACATCTTGAATTACAATGTCTTGAATCTGTAACCATTTTCAATTTTGAAGTCTTAGCACATTGTCAACCAAACTTGTGTATCTACTTCATAGATATTTCTGTATTGTGTTAATTTTAACAGTGGTCTGAGTTGAGACCATGAATATTTTTGACTGGTACTCCCCCTCAGACAGTAGCTAGATATACAGGAGTCTCAAAAAATCTCAGACCTTTAAGGTAATACTCTTTTTTAAAAAAAAAAAAGGAACCTTAAAAGACAGGACTCCTTTTGCAGAAGGAAGAATAATAAGCTTTTTTTTTTTTTTAATAACTTTGGAAGCATTTAAAGTGTGTCTTGGGGGAGATCATGATTGCATTTAACACTACCAGGTATTGATTTAAGAGCTATCACTGAACTAAGACTTCAGAAGGCAACTTCACTTTATAAAGAAAATAAAAAGTTCCAACAGATATGTGCTATTTAAGTAAATGTTGGTAGGTATTTATGGTACTAGTTTGTGGAAACAGAACTTCAGAGGAAAATTAATAAATGCTGATAGATCTGATACTTAATTAAAAACAAAAACCAGTAAAAGCAGTTAAAACTAGTGCTAGGGAGAGAAAGCTGGATTAATCTTGAATACTAAGGAGGAGTTGAATGAATGTAACCAAATGGTGATGGTCTATTTTGTACTGTGGAACAGTTTGATTGTATTACTGGATGAACCAAACCTGCAGGAGGTAATACCAGTTTAGCCAAGCCTTTGATGCCGTTGGTTACGTTTTGGGGCAAGCCTTCGCCTCTGCACATCCCAGCATTAGACCTTTGTTATTCCCCAGTCATAAAGCAAATGTTTGGCACCAAAAAGCCAAGCAGTGAACAAGGAAGGAAAGTGTGAGAAACACAGTACCAAAGAGAATCAGATTGCTCTCTGCTCCAAGAAGAGCAGTTGCAACCTGGAGCAAGGAACAGATGCCAATACCAAACATAGCAAGAAACACTTTTCCCTTCTTGAAAGGGATTTCTGGCATTCTTCAGACTGGGATAATTGTCAGAGACCTGTTTCTGTAAAGTTCTATGTAAAGAAATCCTGCCTACTCTGCTATCTCTGCCACTCTATTCCACCTGTTTCTATATGAAGCTGCATTGACTAGAGGTCTGTGCTATCACTTCTTTGCCTAATGGAAGATAGGTTAGGTACAAATTTCTTTAACTAATTACAATAAAAATAGAGCACTAAGAAAGAAAACTAAGAGCGCTTTAAAGAGTGCTGATTAGAACTACTGAATAGTGGTAAAATAGGTGTATTAAGCTATTATATTTACTTATAACAATTACAGAATTTAGAGATAGCAGCCAGACAGTTAATGATGCAGCTTTTTATATAAAGCTTCATTTCTCTTCCCATTCTCCCCTCCCCAAATATTCTGGTGTGCTGCTCTAGGTCTGTCAGTAAAAAGGCTAAACTAGGAGAGAGAAATTAGATGGTGGGATAGTATGGCTGCTGAAAGAGAATATAGCTTTGATCAAGAAGCTTTTTGTAGCCTCAGAGAGAGGTCATTGAGTTACAGAACTACCAGCTAGTAGAGAAGGGATAGAAGATGGGGATATTCTAAGGAACTGGAAAACCACAGCACACATTTGAAGAATTCCTGACGTGAATCAGGCAAACTCTACTAAGGCAAGTGCATAGAACTTGGTCCCGATTGTGTGCAAGTATGGAGATGCTTTGTTCACAAGTAGTGACTAAAAAGTTAAATACAGGTTTGCAGCTTCCCCTGTTGCTGAATCAATTGCTGAACTGTCCTTGAGTTTTAGTGAGAAGAGGACCAGTGTGTTGCCTCTTTCTTAATCAGCCTTTTGCTTCTGCCTGACTCATTTACTACAGACTTACTTGCAACATCCTCATTTAGCACGACATTAGATGCTGTGATGCTGCAGGTTCTGGAGCAGAAATGTTGCAGAATGACTCTGACAGAAGGGAAGGAGTCTGTTAAGGGGAGGATTGTATTTGTGAAGAAACGGGTTGGTAATACTTAATGCAGTGAAAAGGATGGCATTTGCACGGAATTTAGGTGACAGACATCTGCAATGGGTGAGGCTTTGAAGAAAAGTGTCTGGGATAACTTCAGAGAGAAAAAAGAATATAGCTATTTTTATATTATATTTAATATATATTATATTTGTATATAAATATGAAATGAGTCTAGTAGGAGCTCTCCATATGCCTTCCACTTCATCTAGAAGGTTTACCTTCTGCACTACGGTTCCAGTGTGTCACCACCTTCTGTGGGCATCTTGCCTACTGCCAAACACCAAAATTAGTAACCCAGCATCCTTACAGAAATAGGTTTCATTTCAGCTTTATGTAAAAATGAATAAAGATATATCAGGCAGTTTTTCACAGGAAAAAGAAATTATCTTAAGACATAAATAGCACTTTCTCTTTTTTTTTGGTTTTTTTTGAGTAATAACAAGCACTTTACTGAAAAGACTATTTGAAAAACAGTTTATTTCTTTAGTCAGTGAAACTGTTAAAAAGGGGGCGCATTGAGGAATAACAGATAAAACTGTCAAGAGAGACATTTCTGGGAAATGTTTCTTTATTATGGTGATCCTTCGAGGCTTAAAGTGCAGGATTAAAAAGGCTTCTAAAACCGGTTGCCTTTGTGTTTTATATGGCCAGGGGAAGGGATTAGGGATGATAGCTTCCTTGGAAGGAGGCTTTTTAAGTTGCACAGTTGCCTATGAGAGAGAATCATCAGGAGGCTCGTTTGCCTGCTCAGTAATTCTAAGTGTCCCTTAGGATTAAAAATTGTGTGAAAATGTTCTGAAGGTTTAAAGATGTGGCCTTTTTCAAATGTTAAAGTTGATTCAAGAATCATTTATATTTTCAGAGATTTAACCCAGGTATTGTTATGAGTGTTTTAAATGTCACGGCATCTGGAGATGTCAAGCATGTCAGATTCATAAGCTTCTCTATTTGAAATAATTACTAAAATTAGATGTACAGTCAGAGGGCTGGAAAATGGTTATTTTGATTAAAAGGGAAAAGAGACTAGTTTTAATAATTAACCTTTTATTTTTTTACTTATCCCTGGTGGAAAAAAATGAAGAGAATTAAATGAATTTGGATTAAAAAAGACCTATTTAAACAAATCATAGTAGATGAGACAACTGTGAGAGAACATTGGAAATTGTCTTGGTTGTCAATGTGTGGGTAGTTGCTTTTTCACTACCATGATTTTTAACACTACATTCCTTGTCTTTTTCTTTTTTTGTCTTTTTTAAACAGGTGATTTTAAACTCTGCGATACTTCATGCTATGCCATCTGCATGAATTTTGCCAGCATGATATGCTATAGTCAAAGAAAGTATACCTAAATAAAAAGGAAGGGGAGGGGGGAAAAAACACTGTGTCTGAAAAAAATACTTTATAGCCTAATAACAGAGACCCCAGCTATGACTGAGAGATGCTGCATTAATAGACAATCAATCAATGGGTAATTATTTATGAAATACTTTTAGGAATGGTCTTAAAGATGTAACTGCTTTGAAAGCAGTTGGTGAGTTGTCTTTTTCTAACAAGAAAGGTTAAAAATATTTATTTTCAAATATATCAGATTGAATTTTGAGTTTTTAAGCAGTGTTGATTTCACAGTGTCTTGGGTTTCAGTTTTGTTTTGTATTTTTTTAACTGGCATTAGATTTATATACGTAAAAGAAAACAAACAGAAAAACCTTAGTGCCGTTCATATTGACGTCAGGAAATGTAGATATAGTTCCCTGGTGTTCATGTGACCATTACTAACTGTCAATTTTTTAACTGAATAAATGTAACTCATTTAAAATTTTTCTTTCTGTAGCTTCTAAGGTTCTAGAAGTTTTTTTTCTGAGTTGCTTGATGTCAGTTTTATCCAAGTTTCACAGTGAAGCGCTCTTACCCTTCCCACGACTGTACCAAAGGCACTGTCTCTCCCCCACCCACAGAACTGACTTGTGAGAAGTTGCTTGATGTCACTTTTATCTTCTCTTCCCCTACCCAGACAAATGACTTGTGAGATTTCAGTAAAAATGCATACTGTATTTTTTCCTTGTCTTCTCTCTGTATCTCTTCATAAACTGATGCCCCACTCTAAAGGCTAGAGACCTCTGATTTGTATATTTACATTACTGCTTTGGAATTTACTCACACAGCACTTGCTGAGTGTGCACAACTTAAAACTGCTTTAATACCTTCATGTCTACAGTCTTGCCAAAGGATGGAGCAGCACTGCAGTGGATTTGGATGGGCAGAGCCCTTCCCTCATTTTCTGTCATGGGCAAAACACTCCTTTCTTTAAATCGGTGCCACTCCCCTCCCTGGGTATTTCTTCTGCTGGTGAAATGTCAAATAGTATTTTTAAAGGAGTAGAGGTGGTCTGAAATGTTGGCTGTGCCGCTGAGCAAGGAAGCAGAGACTTGCATTTAGCTGCACGCACAAGTTGTTGAGAGCATGTAGCTCCTGCCTGGAAGAGCTGTATGATAATTTGTAACCTGTCAGGGTGGCCTGACCCTCTTTTCACTGATCAAAGTGTAAACATTAATAATTCCAAATGAAGCAAATGTTCAGGGAAAGGAGGGTGGAAAGAAAATTGTGTAATTGAAACTGAATGCCTGAAGAAAATGATAAATACACTTAGCCATTTTTACAGTCTGCAGTACTTTTTTTTTTCTGTAGTATCACACTGGATGCCCAGAGGAAGATACTGATTTTTTGAGATTTGAGATATACTTTGAGATTTGAATAATACTATACAAGTTGTATGTTACTTCTATATGCTATGAAGCCCCTGTGCCCCAGGGGGGAAACAAAATCAGCTATAGAATTGCTGTAGCTGTAGTTAAGAACTGTCACCACCCATCAGTGATAACACTGAGAGTATGTAACAAGCAAGGTTGGCAGTTTTCTTAAATTGAACTTTGGAAATAACAGTGTATTTTTCCATAAACTTATGAAGAAGAGTGGTAATTACAACTGCTGCCACACACCTGAAGCAATCCTGTTAAATGACATTTTGCTGTCATGCAAGCTTGAAAACAAAACCCATGTTTATCTGAGAATGAAGCTGTTAAGTACTTGTAAAGATTAGCAATCCAAAGGTTAGTTGCACTTCTGACTCTCAGGCATTAGTGATATAAATTGCAGATTTCAGCTGTTTGAGGGTAACATATAATAGCACAAGCCTTACTAGCCTTTTTTGTAGTCTCTGTCACTGTCAGACCCTTTGGCAAATACATTCTCCCTTAGGAAGTAAATGGAAGTAATCCCAAAGAAATGCTCAGCTATCTTACTCCCATGTCTTATCTTATTCCCATGTCAATGGGAAATGCCATAGAAACGTTCTCTGCATCTCCATTAGCAGAAAGCCTGTAGCTGTAACTTGCCAAGGGTGCTGACTTCAAGGGCCATACAAGGTGATCTCTGGAAAAATGCTACATCAGTTCACCAGGTGCCATTACATCATTATTTCCATGGCTCTGAAAATTAAGGATAACTCAGATTATATTAGGATGAAGCAGTCTGATCCTCATGCTTCAAGACATGGCTTTGTTTTTTAAACACACAGTACCTGGTACAAACATGGAAGTACACTGAGTTACCAACCTCTTTCTAGAAACAAAACCACTCGTGAGTCTGGTGGCAGCCTGAGCTGGAGGGGCCGCTGATGTGAGGGCAGCCTGTATGGCAGCAGGCTGCCTCTTGCAGTGCTCAGGGAACACAGCCCCTCTCTCACTTCCAGGGTTTCCAGCTTGGTGTCTGACTCCTGGATCTCAAAACAGCAAGCCCAGGCACCAGTCCAGCATACACCTGCTAGCATTACCATAGGAAGAGCAGGCTTGCTGGTGACCTGATCCTCTACTTTGGTTCAACAGGTTTCCTTTGAAAAACTTTGTCCTGGCAGACAAATATATGCTTTGCCATATAAAGGATAATGAGACAGACTTTACCTAAGGATTGGGAATAGGCACCTTTAAAAACATCACAAGCTTTTCTCATTGTCAACATTTCAGTTGATGTGAGAATTTCCCATCCCAGTAGATCTGACCATCTCCATTTTATTTCTATTGCCTGGAAGTGATGAATTGCTGGCAGTGTGCACTTGCAAACCTCTGCTGTGTGCAATGTGCAGTCAGAGCTGTGAATTCCTGCTTTAGATGCTGCTTTTTGAAGTTCCTTTGGCAGTAGCTGAAATCAACTACATCTCACCTCAGCAGGGAGAGCTGCAGCATGGATTGAAACCTATGGTGGACCGTTCCCTATTTCCCATGTTGCAGAGTTTGCAGAGCTTTCCCTTCAACACTTGAGGCTCTCACTCACTGCATTTCACATTCTCCAGCCAGTACACAGGATTGTGGCAATCAAGGCTTCTGCTGGTTGCCTTATACATAAATTCCCATGCCCTCTATATTGCCTGTATCACAAGTATCCAGGTATTTTGAGACGAACAGCAGCACACCCCTCTCTGCTGGCAATGTGCTTATTATAATGACAAGAAGTCTGAACCAGCCAACAGGTGAGAGCTGGCCAGGGTGCAAATCCTTTGAGACACTGAAGGCACAAGGCCAAGTCTGTGCTGGAAACTGCACAGCAGACACAGCACTGCTAAGACAATGTCACTGGATCACCTTCAACAGTATTTCCTTAAGTCCCAACTCAGTTCTTTAAACTGTGAAAAATTCCAACAGGCACAGACAATATTAAATCACTGTAACTAGTACCACCTACTAAAGCACCTTTCAAAGCTTTTACTAAATTTTCATGAGCTATCTATTTCATGCTAGACTTCCAAAAGTCAATGTTTGTGCTTTAAAAAAAAAATCAAAAAGCTACTCTAACAGCACTATTCAAACTAACCTGCCTAGCTGGCCTGAGTGCAGCCAAATACATTGCTGTAACTGGGCAAAAGGAGTACTTGGCATCTGTGTATAGTAAAATATAGATGGAAGTTACAGAAATTTGTTCTGCAACTTAACGATCACCTCTACAAACAACTTCTTAAAAAGCTTCATTCTTCTGTTGATCCTATGATCCTAACTTTTCATATCAAAAATACCATTAAGCAGCACAAAGTCTGGGAAGCTTCTACAACTGGAGTATGGCGAACTGGGTTGCTTTTTGGATTTTGAGAAAAAAACTTCAGATTCTTTTCCCAATTACATTTCTATTCCTAAAAAGAAAAATCAGGTGGCACCACAGTTACCCTGCCTGGGATGGATCTGTATGAACATCCAGAGGCACCACTTCTGATTAACACACCAAGAAGTTGTCCACAAACAGAAGTTTAGGCTCTTCCCTGCAGATCCCTGTTCCTGCCCTGTTTTAACATGACCTCTGCTACAAATGCACTCCCTGCACGAGTTAAAACTAATCATGGACAGTGTGGGTCCTCAGGCTGTGGGAAAGAAAAGTCTACAGGTTTTGGCTACAAAGACTGGTTCAAACTAAAGCAAAACCCCCCAAACCATACAGTTCCTTTAGGCCAAGACATGAACATACAGACCTACCTGGAGCCTGAAATGGCAGCCTGTTTTCGTACCACGGTGCATACCTGGCATTGCACTGCTATGGTCTTAAAGAGTTTTAGAAATGCAGCATTAAGGGGTTTTCTGGAAAGAGAAACCTAAGAGGAGAATTAGGGGCTGTTCTGTTTCTGATCTACAAATAGAATAGTCACTGTAACTGAAATCTGTAACACTCCATAGTACGTCAGCTTCAAAAAAAGGCAGATTCATAATGGTTCATAAACCATGTCTTCTATCTCCCCAAGACTGCTACAAGGTAGATCTTAGTGGGTTATACAGGTTCAGAATCCAAATCGCCCTTGGAGAGCAGAGATAAGCATGTATTTCTGCAACCCATGCATCTTCAGTGCTCAACATTTTTGAAGGCTTTATAGCACCGGCATTTATCAGCAAACAAAATCAATTCAGTAAACTTTCCTCCCCTGAAGTACATAATGACTAGGTAAACCTTTGTGGCAAGAATTATGGCAGCCATCAAAAACAAACAGAATATAACACAAATGGAGACACTATGTTTTATTTATACTCTTCCAGATTACATTTCTATTCCTAAAAAGAAAAATCAGGAATATATCTAAACCTAAGAATTCCATTACTGCTCAGTTCTGGGAATAGAACATGGTTAAGTTGGACCACTTAATTACTTTCTGTATACGTTAATATTTAAAAAAAAAATAGTCAAACAATACTAGCTCCAGCCAGATTGCATATTGAACACAGTAGGTTGTTAATCACCCCACATCAATTTTCTGATAAAAATCCCTGATTAAGAAGTTTTCCCTCTAAATTAAGTTTATAACATTCTGTGTTGGTTGGCTCAGCCACTGGATGGCATAGGAACTGCTCCCAGGTTTCTTGTTGCTTAGATTATCTAGCCTCAGGTGCACCATGGAACCATCATCTTTGGAGGTGGAAACCAGCCGTTTTCTCCTTAACACAATCTGCTTCAAGAGGCCTGAAGAATCAGCTCTTGAAAAAACAGGAGAGGCGGCTGTGTGTATCAGAGGAAGAAAAGAGGAATTCTCAGTATATTCTTTGGAGAGTAGATCCTTGAACTCAGCTGAGCCAGGTCCAGCAAGTGAGAAAACCACTCAAATCCCACCATGGGAGCAGGCACCACAGCACAAACAAACCAGACAATAAGCAGATCTCCACTGCATCCATAAATGCATCAGTCCCACGAATCATCCACTATAAAAAGTTCAGTGTTTCATCTTCAGCACTTGTTTAACTAGGATTCTGTACATTATATACAAAAATATACAAGGATAACTGCTTGATGCTTCCAATCCTTGTTTTACAGCAATGAAAAATTTTAAAAACCAGAGTCTGGACTTATAAATAGTGCAGAAAATGCAAATGCTAAGAAGACAATGCCTCCTATGATTGTCACTGAAAAGAAAACACACAATAAGAAAAAATTAGATATCAAGTAGCAATTCTCTTCCATGACATATTACAGACTTATTGTTTATAATGTCTGATCCCCAAACAGCCTTACTTAAAAATTCATGCTATATAAGCAGTGGATGTTTCTAGCTCAGTATTGGAGTGCCCATAAGCTAACTCACTGTCTAACTGCATCTCCAAGAATGTATTCTGGCCCACAGAAGGAAGCTTTGCTTTACTTATTACTTGAGCCACTATAAAACTAGGTTAACACCTGCTGTTGAGTATCTGGCTGTATGGCAGAAAATAGGAAAGAATATTCTCATGCCAGAGCAAGCCATCAAATGGGACTGACATATAATTACCATTTTTTGCACATTTTAAGCACTGTATTGAAATTAAAGGTATCAAAAACATTAACTGCTTGCAATGGCCACAATCTGCTAGAGGCTGGGACAGAATTCTGGGAAAGCACCACTGTATATGTTCTCTGACTCTAAAAAAACTAATGTGCTAGAAGGATCTTTGGTTTAGTCTAAGGCTATTCCTGTGGCTCAAGATCCACATTGTGCTTGGTGCATATGAAACCATTGTTAGATTAGCATTTTGTCACCAATTTCCTTGGCAAACAAAGACAACAGAGTGCATGTTTCACTTTTAGCAGTGAAGCTGGTTTTCTTCCACCTCTGCAACTACAGAACAAATATTCTGAATGAACATATATAGGAAACAGCTTCACAGGATTATTCTTGGGAGCAAGAAATCTCACCACATCATAGGACTGACAGTGGAAGCAAGCTGCTACCTAAGTTAAAGAAAAACAAACAATCCACCCTTACTGGTCCTGCCTGTTGCAGTTAGCAGGTATGATAAAGGAAACATTTATGCCACACAGAGTAGCTTTTACAGCTTTTAAATGGCTCGTATAAGTCATTAGGATGCAGTTCTCTTGCTGACCTGACAGTCCAGACTCAGAATTGCAACAGAATTTCTATTATATACTGTCAAATAATAAATACTGACCATTTAAAGTAATGTATTTCCTTCCTCTGGTCTCCTAAAAGGAGTAGTGAATAGTGAAGCAAAACGAGGTGGGATATAAGACAGACTCAAATAAAAATCCCAAATAATCTAAAACAAACCACCAGTTTTTATGGGTTTTCCAAAAGTTTTGAGAAACACTGTTCCCAAGCATGCAGCTCTTTACACCACAAACATTACCAGCATTACATTTTTTTGGCTGGAGTTAGTTTTCACTTACCAGTTCTAACAGAAATTTTTTGTGCTATCATTCTTCCTCCAATAACTGCTAAACCAGTGCATAGGCAATGTCCCACTGTTCCTCCTACTGCCACACCATAGGGGTCCTAAGGGGGGGAAAGAAAAGCACAAAGGGATAAATTAGCACTGTTGAAAATCCACTAGTCCTACAACAACTTTGGAGCAGTGCTTTGGCTGCAGACTGCCAAGCATGGAGAATACTGGCTGGTGATTCCTCTGCTCTGCTGTTCAGCACTGTCTTAAAGACTAGTAATTGTGAACATCAGCTGGTGAGACAGACTTAAATCCAGCCTACGATAGGAGCATACAGCATGTTTCAGCCAAGCAGCATCTTTAAGTTGTTAATTACAGATCCAGAAACTGCTCTGCTGTAGTTAAACCAAAAAGCAACCTCTGGAGGGAAGGCGGCAGCTGTTGAGAAACACAATATGCATCAGCTGGAAGAACACCAACCTCTCTGTAAAGAAAGAGAGAAATAAGTCCTTGAACTGCAAATGAAAGCTTTCAGCAGCTACAACATTCCAAGTTCTTTGCCCTGCTTCACCCACTTGTGCTCTACACTCTGCCCTGCTCTGTCATCCAAAGAGGGAAGCATCAAAGACCTGCAGTCCAGAGGATAATAAATTATTTTATAATTTACTGTCAACAATAGCTTTTTGCATCACTGAATAACAAGCAGCTCCTCAATGTGTGAACAATTGTACTACACAAAGAGGTTTCTCAGATGTCCTTAGTTACACACTTAAGGACAGCATATGTCCCCTGCTCATCTCTGTGTGACCCTTAGATCCAACAGGAAAAAAAAAAAGCTGCTGCCATCACTTGAGGAATGCATGAAATCTCAAAGAGGTGAACAGCAAAACTATCTAAGAAATTCTGTGGTTTGAAGACAATGCTCACTGGCCAAAAGAACCAAAACCAGTTGGTATGCACCAAGAAATGCAGGAAGAAGAAGGGCTGGGCCAGCAGAACAAACAAGCCCCAAAGATCAGGACTCAGAGTCCCTGGATATCCCCCCTACAGCCAGCAATTACCTATACAGCCCTCACTGGCAGAAGGTGGATCTCATCCCCCCATTCCATCATATTTATTCACTGATTTTGAAAGCCAGAATCAAGATATCTTCAATTCATTTTTTGTTTGGTAGCACTCTTATCAACATTTCATATTCTACTGGTTACAGCCCAAAGGCTTTAACTACAATGCCCAGCATTTCACAAACCAGACTAAAGAGTCTGACAGGCACTTCCTAAGGGGACATTTAGGAAATGCAAACCAGAAGTCCACAATCCCCTGTAAAAAGATGTGCTTAAGCAACTTGCCTAGCAAATTGAGCAGAGGCTGTAGTGCTTCCTTTTTTCCAAGAACAATGAGATCATCCTCTCCTGCTGTTAGCTCTAAACATCTTCCCTACACTGTAACAGAGACAAGAGGTTCCTGCAGGTTACAGCCTCCTTCATTACACAGCCCTGATTTATCCCTAGGGAACTTCTGAAAGTGCACCTGAAAGAAGCA
This sequence comes from Anthoscopus minutus, assembly GCA_013399455.1. NCBI lineage: Eukaryota > Metazoa > Chordata > Aves > Passeriformes > Paridae > Anthoscopus > Anthoscopus minutus. The sequence goes on along the minus strand of VWYI01004045.1, from coordinate 223,335 downwards.
TCAGTCCTAGGGAAAAAAATGTGAATTATCTCAATGCATGAAAGAGCACAGGCAAGCTACTTATGTTTATTAAAAGCTTTACTATAAGCCTTCATCTTCCTTTAAGTATAACACAGTTATATACACTCTAATCACCACAAATGAATATAATTTCATTTACAGCATTACTTAGTGCCCAGCAGTTTAGCATTTATTGTCGCTTCTATATATTGTACCATATGAACTCATATTTTAACAAGAGGTATCTGAGGAGGTATCTAACAATTAAAAGCTTGATGGAATGGAAGTATCTTTTAAAGTTACCCAGTTAAAAATGAATGACCACAAAGAGCAAAGAAACATCTCTTCTGTAACATCTCTCAACACTGTAACAAAACCCAATTGATTTCAGCTACATGACATAAAGCAGCTGTTTCCAGAAATGCCAGGGCAGTCCCAATCATGTAACAGTAGTTTTAATACTACACAGAGCTTCAGTGCATTTACTCTCAGGTCTTAACACCGTAAAGCACATCAAGGCAGCAAGTGTGAATCTGGTACCTCTTGCAAGAGTATTTTGTCTCTTACCTCTCTATGGGCAACCTAAAGAAGGCAGAAGAACAGCAGGGATTCTGCAACACTCACCTCTCTGGCAGCCAGGACTATGGTTGTTAATTGGGAACGATCGCCCCATTCTGCTAAAAATGTTAAAGTAAAAGCTTGAACAAAGATTGGAGAAATAAAGTGTAGCCACTTCTTCTGAGGTATGGTGGTGCCTGGCCCTGATTCCACATCTCCTGGCCCATTTAACAATTTAGTTCTCTGAAGCTGTGAAGATCAAGGGAAAAAAAAAGAAGAAATAAGCATAAAATAAAAAATGTTATATAAACAACCCAAATGAAACACTTAAAAACAAAGCTAGACATTAAGTTTCTAGAATACTACTAGCCACTGCCTTCTGCATTATTAACATAATCATACAGTCACCATTACAAAAAAAAGCTAAGTATACACACACGTATGTGTGTGGAAATATACATACATAAATAATATATATAGTTATAATCAGCTCTAACCTCTGATTATGGTGCATCTTGTAGTGCTTACAAATAGTGTCTGAACATAAAATGAAATAAAAGTAGAGCCAAGAATAAACTGTTGGTGTCCTCTCTGCTAGTAATGCATTAAAAACACGTCAAAAACACTCGTGCTAAGCAGAAGGTCCCTTCTCTCCTAAGAAGCCAGGCTAGCCACAGGACTGGAATCACCTGCTCTAAGAGCCTCCAGAGGCCACTTCCATCCCATCTACCAACATCATCTGCGTCAGTGTATCAGTCACAGACACAGCTGAACACCCCAAACATGACAGTGCTGCTCTGCAGCTTCACAGCTGTAATTCTTCCAACTGTAACTAACAGCAATTTTATGACTTACTTCCTCATCTTTTTTTTTAATTTCTGCTTGAACTTCCTCCAGCTCTTCCTGACCCTCATCTGGACTCATTTTCAAGCCTTCCCGAAGCATTCGGATGCCAAAGATTGCAAACAGTGCTGTTGACACATAGTATGTGTACACACGAGGAATAACTGTGGTGGCATAGCCAAACAAAACTGAAAAGAAAACAAACATGTCACTTAAAAAAATAAGCACGACAATCATAATTGTTTTCCCCACATCTAACAAATGCTTGCTAGTAAAGTCTGCAATCCAAATATCCACTGATAAATAAATATTGCATCTTTTGTTAGTTTTGTATAATTCTCTTAAGTTTTTGGAAGACAACATGCTAGAAACTTCGACCATTACAGGTCATGCCAGAGACTGAAGTCCACTAAGACACAGACAATGCACTCCAGCCAAAGTTGAGGTGCTGCTGCTCCTGAGAGCCAGTCCAAACAATGTTATCTTTTCCATCAAGGTCTATGCAAGATGTGCCTTTCTCCATGCACACCATGAAACTACCATATGTAACTGTGTTAGGTTAGTTATAGTGTACCCCAGTTAATTCCATTTACATATTAGATAGCATCTCTCTTTCCAATAGTTTCATTTATCAGATAAAGTCAGAATAATATTTTCAAGGAGGTAAATCTACCAGTCATATCTACAAATCATCCAGGTGGGTGAATCCATGTCTGTCTTCCTTTGCCAAGGGCACATTACTATTCCCTTGTCCCCCATATTCCCCATGTACACACAATGTGACCAACTTTGATCTTTATTTCAAAGGCAGATCCCACTTACAGACTGAAAAGCGAGCTTCACAGCACATCTTTTAGAGGTATTGAGGGTGATCAAAGTAAGCTAAAACTAGTTCTTAAATAAGAAATACGTATCCAGGACAAGTACTTAGTTTTCATGAAGTAAGACAACTTAGCATTTTTTTGACAGAAAAAGGCCTATATAAAGGGGAAGAAGTAAAAAGTCCACACATTACATTCAAGGTTTCTTGGACCATGCACTCACAAGTGTTTCTGCTACTTTATTCCATATGCAATTAGCTAAAAGGAAGCATATTACCACGTGTGCTTTTTTGTATGCACCTGAGTTGAGAAATGCACTCAGAAGTTACTACATGATCTCAAAATAATTCTGCACTGCCACTACCAGAGGTAAAAATGAGACCAGAATTAATCAGCCTTAGTACTCATAAACACAGCACATACATACATACACAAATAGCAGTGCTATTTGCAAAGCTAAAAAAACTTCTTTAAAAAGACTGAAAATACTGTAGTAAAACAATCCAAGAAAGCTGGACAAAAAAGCTATCCTTTCCTTAGCATTTCTTAGGTGTATAAGCACAGCCACAGTAAAATAATCAGAAATGTAAGACAGCTCGTTTGTCATGCAGCTTGAAAAACTGGGAGATAAAAGCAGAAAGAGAAGTTTTTATGAGAAAGCATTAAGAAATATTTGAAGAAAGAAAGAATTTGTATAGGAAAAGAAAGCCATAATAGGCAGGAGAAATGACACACACACTGCAAGTGGAAACAGCTCTAACTAAAGCTGCAATAATCTCAGCAGTGTACACAGCAACAGCTACACACCCAAAAACCATTTACAGAAACACTTGCCAAGCAGCCAGTGCCAGTGAACTGGCTCTCTCCAGCGTGTACAAACCAATCACCACTATTTCAAGTATTTCTGAAATGGGCATGGCTAGAAATGAGCACACAGACAAACCCTGTGCTGCATCTGATGTACTTGAAGGCTGCTACACTTTACCATCACAGCTCAAGTGCCACCTGATACCTTACTTCCCACTCCCTCCCCTCTGTCTTCCACTTACGCAGTTCCCAGCACAAATCCAAACAGCTACGTGTGCAGGAATACAAGTCAGATGAGGAAAATGTGTCATCATATAAAGAATCCTTTGCCTTAGGAGGAAATATAGAAGCCACTCCCACATTCGCTTTAGGCACACTAATTTTAAAGGAGTGAAAAAAAAAAAGTAAACCAGTCCAAAAATCAAAGGAAATGTTTAGGCTTTCCATCTCATCTCCCCTTCCTTAAACTCCAGTTGAAGCCTAGGGGCTTTGTCAGTCCCAGTACTGACAAAGACTTCATTAGAGGAAAGAGCCTAAATACTCCAACTGAGATTCCACACTCCGCAGGAAAAGCTTCACACTCTCCTCAAGACAGAAAACTCCATACATGGACCACCTTGCATTCCAATTAAGGTTTTTTGAAAAATACATACCCATCGCTTTGTAAGAGGTAAGCCAAAATGGAAAAACCAGAGTGCTAACCTGATAAGCATGTCATCAGTCCCAGGGCCAGCATGGCACCAGCCAGCACTGTCAGGCGGTTGTAGCGCATGGCCATGATGGCTGCGATGAAGAAGGTCTTGTCCCCCAGTTCTGACACGATGATGACAGATATAGCAGCCACAAAGGCATGAATAAAGCCCAAGTTAGTCTTGTCACCCGACTCTTCACTGACAATGTGGACTGGAGCAACTAGCGAGGAACCCTTCTGTAAGAGGGGGAGAGAAAAAGACAAAACAAATCCTAAACATTCATCAGTTAGATGATTAGATTAGACAACTTGAATGCTTAGTACACAGAAATACATTTTTGTGTTTCTCCTGTCATACCATCCTGTGTAGAGTGACATTTTAAGCAGATACACCTCTCATGCTCATTAATGATCGCTAACTAGTTCCTGCCTGCCACCCACCTCAAATTGCCAGTTAGGCACTTAGCAAGAGGATCAGATCTTGCTGATTATTAAAACATTACTTCACCATGCACACTACTACCAGAACATGACAACAAAACACGGTCAGCTCAGGTCTAATATTGCTCTCCTTAAAATCCCTACCTGTTTTATGACCTTAACCTTGAACAGTTTTCTGATATAAGTAAGTGCTTCAAAATAAAACTGGGTGACTATGATACCTTAGGAAAAAAAGAAGCCCACTCAAAAATGGCCAGGATAATTTTCTTCCCTTGTACAGTCTTTGCATCTCAGATGCTCTAAAATTTTATAGATTCACAGAATGGGTTGGATGGGACCTTAGCAATTATCTAGTTTTAAGACCCCTGCAATGGGCAGGAACATTTTTCACTAGACTAGACTGTTCAGAGTTCCATCCAACCTGGCCTTGAACACTTCCAGGGATAGGGCACCCACAATTTCTCTGGGCAACCAGTACCAGTGCCTAACCCTTCTCACATGAAAGAATTTCTCCCTTATACCTAGCCCATATTTCTCCTCCTTCCATTTGAGCTCAAGGCAAATTTTGTGCCAGTTTTCATCAGCTCTTTCTGCACTTGCACTATATTTGTTGAAACTAAGACTCTGCAGTGGTAAAACCAGACCAGCAAACTCCAGCTCCCACTCACTCACCGAAGTGTTTACTTCTACACACAGTAAGGTATCTATGATCAAAAGCAAGGCCCAAGATCTCTATACTGACGTTCACATCCCTGACCAGGGATGGCTGAGAAACCTTGTTGCAGCACATCCACCGGCAGAGACAGCACGCAGCGTGTTTTGACATGACGGCTTCCCAGGATTCCACTTTCAGCAGCGCTCCAAGTTTTCTGGTGTTGCTATTTAGCTCCCACGCTGTGTGTGACACACTGTGACTTCCCAGAGCTCCTCCACCTTTTACAGCACTCTGTTTTCTGGCTTAGGTATGTGACACCAGGCGTGCTCGACATGCTACACCAAACCACATGTCAGTAATTTTTCCATCCCTCTGTGTGATCAGTGGAACTAGAATCCCCGCATGGAGAACACTGTTTAATAAGTTTTAATGCAAAAGAACTGATATTAATTGTTGAGAGAAAAAAAACCCCTCATACTTTGGAGTAGCAACGAAGCCTGCTTTGAGCTGCTTCTGCAGGGGAAAGAGAGCACTGACCCCTTTCCCATGTCGGACATAAACGTTCCTCTTTTAGCAGAAGAAGGGAGAGATGCGGTGGCCCTGCAGCTTCCCTTTTTTCTGCTAAACGCGGGGAACTTCGGAGCCCCGGCCCCCGGAAGGCGCAGCGCAGCGCCGGCCGAGCGCTGCCGCGGCGGGCACAGCGCGGGCAGCCGG